>CM033632.1:9524939-9537439 GCA_019453435.1 Rhinogobius similis
CTTCAGGGGAACGTCCCGACCAGAGAGAGCATCCACGTTTACTACCAGAAGGCCATGAAGCTGAACCTGTCCCGCGAGTCCAGTCTGGACCAGCTGAGCGAGGATGAGTCCACGTCGGGCTCAGGGCGAGTCCGGAGGAGGAGAGCCGGGTTCAGGATGCAGAGCCAGGACTCCACCGCCTCCCGGGACTCCATGTCGAGGTACAACGTCCTGCAGGGAATCAAGTGTTTGTTGAAAACGTGTGTGAATTTGAGAAGATTCACTTCAATCCAACAGCTCGTGGTCAAGTTCCAAAGCAATGGACTAAGACTGGGCGATAAATCAGATTAATTCAGATGGATTAGTGTCAAAACGTCTTCATTCTTAACACCTACACTGCAAAGATTTATATCTAGCCTCGCTTATAATGACTTGAATTTATCATTTTTATTGGGATTTGAGCAGTCTTGACCAGGGCTGTAGTCTTTTAGTCGTTTGGTTGATTAATCGGTCGATGGCGTTTTAATCAACCAACATTTTTATGAGTTGATTCATTATTTTATTTCAATTAAAAGGATTTATACGACAAAAACAGTGAATACGTGAAGATATGGAGGGAGTTAGTTAAAGATTTTGAAGTGAATCATGAGTTTAGTTCACATAAATACTCTTTTTATTTCCTTGTAATTTCCTGTATAAATTGTTATTTTTTTGCATCCTGTGCAGTTCTGTTTTTTTATTTGGCACAGTTTGGGTCAGAGACAGACAGATACTTCATATTTTTGCCTCACCCTTTTTAGTCGACAGAGAAGGTCTTTAGTCGACCAAGTATTTCTTTAGTCGACTACAGCCCTAGTTTGACTCTGAGATTGAGTTGCTGATGTGATGCTGGTTTCAAGGTTTGTCTGTCTGATCATGCGATAATTTAGCTCAAAATAAGAAAATACATTTATCAATGGGGTAAAATGTAAAATGTAAAATGATCTAAACCCACTGGCAGATAATATGGTTTGACGTAAGAAGTAATGCATTGAAACAAGTCAGAAACTGTTTGTAACAAGTAAAATAATCTAGTTCAATCAAAACGTCTCAAATAAAGATTAATATCCTTAAATCAAGACATTTTAACTCATCTAGAAATTCATTATTTGCCGTGTATGTCCAGTTGGCATTACATTTTCCTTTGCCGTGAGCACAGGGCAGTGGATAGAGACAACACTTAGGCCTGAAAAAGATTTAAAAGATTAAATACTAGAAACAAATTTAGGAAAGTCAAGCTTCTCAACACAACTCCCTCAGATTGATGTTGACTTTTGGATGTAGGTTAAAGGGCCTATGACAGGTTGAAATACACATTTAACTAAAATGCAGATAAAAGATAAATATATTCAAATTTCTACTAAAATCTTTACAAATTTTACCCCATTTAGCTATTTTTTTTGTTTTAAATTTTACTTCCTGGTTGTAAAGTATGACATCACACTAGGAAATTACCATAGCAACCACACTGTACACGGGCCAAAACTCATCTAATGTCACAGATTTTGTTCATTTGAGAGAAACACATGTGAACGCTTTTATTTTGATGAATTAATGGTTAAAGGGTCAAAAAAGTAGTTTATTTTGCGTAAATTATGCATAACCTTTGTCTCCCCCAGTGTGATGTCATCAGTTTATTTACTTCCTGAAACTGTCAACAAATTTTTCACTTTTTCTCCACAAACAGTGACCTGATTGGTGTAAAACTATAATTTATATTTACAAGAGGTATTAATACACTGAAGAAAGTCAAAATTAGAAAATCGTAAAAACCCGTCATACGCACTTTAAATTAAAACGATTATCTTTTTAACTTTTTCTTCGATGGATCACTCCTGGACGAATGAGAGATTACTGAAGAGAAATTGAATAAATGGCAAAGTAAAAAAAAAAAGCTTATGACCCACTAAACCAGTATACAATAAAATAGATTATAAGGCCATAGTCAAATGTTTTATGACCGGCGTGTTAAATGTTACGAGGTCCTCTTGTATCAAAGAGCAGCTGTCACTGTGTGCAATAAAATCGAGATAATATTTTTTGGCCTCATTTGGAACATCGTTTTTAGAGGCAGTTTCTTATAATACAGTCAATAAGTAATCGTTCACCTGCAATTTGAATAGACAAATATTTATACTCAAATTATTTCTTGAAACAAACGACTACATCACACAATTGCATCAAACAAATTCGAGTTTTGTTGTTATTTATTACATTTATTAACATGTTTTCATCATTTAGTCAACACCATTATTTTGAAAACTTCATACATTTAGACTATGAGTGGACAATATATCGAAATTTAGATAATATTGTTCAGTTCATTATTCAAGAGCTCAAACAAGAAAATTCAGTCTTTGTTAAATGTGCTTGGGACATTTTTGCATTTTTGAGACATGCTGATTATTTTTGTCTTTATTGACTAAATGCAAAATTGTTTGTTTTGAAGACGTGAGTCTTGAAAATATTGAATATTTCATTTTTTATATAATGAAAAATGGTACAAATAGAGCGTATTGAAAATAAAAACATTTAAAAGTTATGTTGTAAACAGGTATGAAGTGATAGTTCTTCACTTTTTATGATTTATTTTACATACATTTCACATTTGTCTGATAATTAAACCTCAACCAATGCATTTAAAGACATATTTTATCACATTTCTGTTGGATTGACAAAATATCATCTGAATATCATCATCGAGAAACTCCAAAAAAAAATGTCAATCCTAATGTAACCCACCTCATTCTCATGTTTTGTTTCTATCATCTCCCTCTCACCTCCGCCTCACCCTCCAGCGCTTACACCGAGGCCACCATACTGTTCTCTCGTCAGTCCACCCTGGACGAGCTCGACGGGATGCCAGAGTGCGTCCCCAAAACCAGCGAACGAGCGCGGCCCAAGCTCCGGAAGATGAGGGTCCTGGACGAGACCAACTCGTCCGTGGACAGCGGCAGCAGCGCCGTGTCCAGGTCTCATTTCACTGACATTTTCACTGCCGTACACAACACAGACATCTTTTATTTCATCCATTTGTGTCGTTTGGCCTTTTTAAGTAAAATTGCCAATGGAACAAGTTTAAATTATCTAGTTTTATTTAAATTAAGAAAAAGACAAGCATTTTGTAACTTGAAATGACAAAAAATATTCACTGCTACACATGAAATACAAACAAAACTTACTTGTTCCATTGGCAAATCTTTTTTTAAGAAAGTCAAAATGTACTCAAATAAGATAAATGCTGCTTAGTCCAATCACTTTTAACT
This sequence comes from Rhinogobius similis, assembly GCA_019453435.1. Taxonomy (NCBI): domain Eukaryota; kingdom Metazoa; phylum Chordata; class Actinopteri; order Gobiiformes; family Gobiidae; genus Rhinogobius; species Rhinogobius similis. The sequence goes on from CM033632.1 coordinate 9,528,224, forward strand.
TATTTTCTTATTTATTGCATTTTTCTAGTGCATGCATTTTTCCTAAATGGAGTCAGAGAAAAACGTGAATATTAAGGGTTTAAAGGCAGCGAAGTGATAAGTAACTAATATTCATGATGCAATTATTTTCTGTCAAAAAAAAAAAATACATTTAAAGCTTACTATTCTGAAAAATGTGTAAATAACTGTGATTTATAATGTTTTAGAATTTAAATAAAATAATAGGTCCTGTGGTCATTAATTGCCACAAAGCTTTCAAACATTTAGTCTTATCATACATGGACTCTGTTGAGCTCCATTATGTCAAGGAAATTGTGTGTCATCCATTATTATTATTGTTACACCTGGATAATATGTTAAGTTAGCATAAGCCACATAAGCCAGAGTTCTCAGACTGACAATGACTCCTGGATAGAAGTCGAAACGTCTTGATCTTCAAACAACGTCCGGATGACAACCCTTAAACCTTTTCTACGATGAACACTCCTGGACGAATGAGGGATCACATCGACTAATACAAATAATGCATAGTATTTGTCCTTTAATATTACTGCTGTGGTCCTTTAGTCGTTTAGTCGATTCATTGTTCGATGGTGAGTCCAGGGTTTCCCAAACTTTTCTGGCCGGACCCCCAAAATAGCCACGCAACTGACTCGGCACCCCCAAAGCCAAAGGAAAAATAATTTTAAGCATCAAAGTATGTTAAATATTGGTTATTTTAATAGTTTATTGTCTTATTAGAACCTTTTTCACTATAATATACAGTTTTTACAGTTTTATTCAAATTAGATCTTGACCAACATTTTTATTAGTCGATTGAGTTTATTCAGATTCAAAGTGTTTATATGGAGAAAAAACGGCAAAAACGAGACGATACGGATTTTGGAGAGAATCATATCATTATATAAATCTAAAATATAAATGCTGTTTTTGCATGAACTGAAGTTGTTTTTTGAGTGCAGTTTGGATTAGATACATGGAGATTTTGATGTACTTTTGCCACACCACTTTTTAGTCGACTAAATCGGTCGATTGGGCACGTCTTTAGTCGACCACAGCCCTATTTACTATATTACAAGACATATCATACTGTGAGCTTCGCATATTGTTACTTCCCTGGTAAACAATCGCTCTCGTCCTGTTTTTTTCGCCCCTCGCAGTGAAGCGACTCAGTGCGTCACCTTGTTCTCCCGACAAGGCACCACCGACACCATCGACGAGGTGGAGGACGAGCAGAGCGGAGACAAGGCCCAGACGGTGGAGCCGGAGATGGGCGCAAGTCCGTGGGGCGAGGAGGAGACAGCGGAGGCCCAGGACGTCACGGAGGATTCGGAGCGTCCTCACGGAGCAGAGGACGAGAACAAGGGCTGGGAGACGGAGGGATGGGAGCCGTTTGTGCCCGAGAAAGATGAGACGACGAAAGAGGAGGAGGAAACCTGTGAGGTGAGACAAAATAACACGGTAAAGTGCCTGTGACATAACTATTACCATCAAAATCAACCCGTCTGTAAATGTTAACGGCACTAATGGTTTTATTATTTCAGCAGATTGAGCACTTTTGAGCATCTTTTATGTGTTTTTTATATTGTTTTGTGACAGTACAGCACTTTGGAGACTTTTTTGATAAATGATGACAGCGTTTCCGGGTCTTATGCATCTGTCGCTGATTGTAAACATTATTTTCGTGTAATAAAATAAAAGCCATGTTGCAGCAGTGCAGATACATTGTAAAAGCAGCTCTGTTAAACTGTTGTATGTCGTCTGGGTCTAATTATAGATTGTTTGATTGTCCGAAAAACGGAAGTGCGCCGTTAGCATGCTAGTTGTTGTTAGCTTTACTGTAACGTTAAACTCTGCTCTGAAAGTTGTGGAAAGCGCTTACAAACTCATCAAAGTGAATCATTTGGACGCTCGTACTTAAGTAGATGAGTGAGCAATAACTTTGATCCAAGGCAAACACTTTATGATGAACTAGCTCTGGTTCTCAATTTTTTAGGTTTTTAGCAATTAGACCAGGGGTGTCCAAATTTTTTCCATCGAGGGCCACATATTGAAATATAGACCAAGCGGAGGGCCACAAATCAATCGTGAAACGTTAAAAAAAGCTGCATTTCTCTGATGTTTTAAGCACCACCACATCTACATTCAGTCTCATTGCCTTAATATCAGGTCTGTATTGCACCAAAATGTTAGTTATTTAGGTTAGAATTGTAGAAAATCTGAAATGTGCTGTAAATAGTACTTCTCAGGACAATGTGGGCCAGTTCACCAGGAAGACTAAGGGCCAAGAAAAATTGGTCTGAGGGCCGCATTTGGCCCCCGGGCCTGAGTTTGGACATGCCTGGCTTAGACAGTAGATAACTACATTGTAATGCACCTTTAAGGACCCTGGTTTACCTAATTCTTCTTGTGATATAACTTAACAGTACCATATCTACACCACTACCAAGAGTAAGAATAGTTTTTAACATTACCAACATGACCACAAAACAGCTGAGCGCGGAACATAAACTCACCTCATCAATTCAAGCCACTTCTTTTTTTATTCTCGTCCGTCGGAAATCAATGAAAGTAAAGCTTCTCTGTCCTGTTTTTATTGATGGCTGATATATTTCAACAAAACGGAGCACAGACTGTGGCGTTGTGTCAAAACAAAACATAATCAGCCTTGAAATTGTGCAGCATCTTAAACCATGTAAATGATGAATACACTGTATAATCCAATTAAGTGGATTTGGATTTTGTTGGCAAAGCAATTAACCATTTGAAATTAAATAGTATATCTTTTGAATATGAAAAAGCATAGACATATATAAATAGATGTTGCTATCAATCACTGAGCAAAGCAGCAAGTCCGGTATGATTTGAAGGACTCCGGAGCCAGTCTCATGTATTTTCCCTCTAGCCATTAGCTTAGCATTAGCCCACAAAACATGCAAGGTATGAATAATCCAGAGAGTGTCAGCTGGTACCAACCCATCGATCACATTTAGGTGAGACCAAAGCCTCATCAGAGTCAGTGTTGAGTGTTGAAACCTGTTGGTGTTTTAATTTAGATCAGACATGTCCAAACTCAGGCCCGGTCCAAACTCAGGCCCTCAGACCAATTTTTCTTGGCCCTTAGTCTTCCTGGTGAACTGGCCCACATTGTCCTGATAAGAACTATTTACAGCACATTTCAGATTTTCTACAATTCCAACCTGAATAACTAACATTTTGGTGCGACACAGACCTGATATTAAGGCAATGAGACTGAATGTAGATGTGGTGGTGCTTAAAACATCAGATAAATGCAGCTTTTTTTAACGTTTCGCGATTGATTTGTGGCCCTCCGCTTGGTCTATATTTCAATATGTGGCCCTCGATGGAAAAAGTTTGGACACCCCTGATTTAGATGATCATTAGCGTGTAAAACTGTCACCTGAGCTAAAATCTAACTGACTTTAAGCTGAAATTTCGGATGTTTTCCTTCTGGTAAGAATCGAGTGAAACAAAACATCCTCTTTTGCACGTTACTGGTGAGGAGAGCAGATAGAGATATCAATATCATGAAAGAAATGTTTGTTATTTGCTTCCTGGCTTGTCCCATAGATTGCTTACTTTTACAGACAGGTTTTTGTGTAGTTAGACCATGTAAGTATCACGCAAACTAATATGATTATTATGTTTTCCGCATCCAGCTGCCCGATACTGTCCAGCTGCCCGATACTGTCCAGCTGCACGATACTGTCCAGCTGCCCGATACTGTCCAACTGCCCGATACTGTCCAGCTGCCCGACACCGTCCAGCCGCTCGACATTGTCCAGGTGCCGGACAGTGATGGCCCGTCTGTCCGACCTGAAGACGTGGAGATCGTAACTTCAGCCGACGAAAAGGGTTTTATCTCTGAGAGTGAAGACGGGACTGGACAGAGAAATTATCTGTCAGAGGTGGGAAAAATGCATAAAACCATTGTCCGAATCGATCAAACTAAGGAAAAACATGTAAACAGACCATTGAAAAACCATTGAAATAAAATATAAAATCTGATGTTTAACCTTTACTTCATCCAGGAAAAATACACTGAGATGAACAATATTTTTTTCCAGTGGTACAAACAAACAATATTTAACCAAACCTATGACCTTAAGGTACAGGAACTACTTATAAATTTTCTCATAATAACGTTAAGCTTTTGACATTTAAGTACTCTAAGGGGAAAGATAACCCCACGACTTGAGAATTCTTTCTTCAAAAAACAAACAAAACAAAAACTCAAGTGGAGGTAATAAGCTTTTTGTGAACTCTTACATGTGCTATTCCTTCAAGATGTAAAATAAAGAACACATACTATTCCTTTTCAGCTTTTAACCCTGTTTTTACATTGTTTCATCATCAAAAAACATACCTGGAGTTGCATTTAGCTTCATTCACGATAGTTTGATGAATCCTGGTTGGAAAATCCTCTCCCCTCCATGCGTCAAAATCACTCCATTCTGAATTTCTCCGGTGTGTTACGTTTTCTCGGTGTGTGATGTGACTCCGAGAATCTTCTGAGCTGTTTTTAAGTCCATCGATCATTGTCAGACTCGTTCTGAGCATTTGTGCCGTTGTGATCGATACAACTGCTCGGTTACATTAGCCTGTTTCCCTTCCTTCAGTATTTCTTTATCTCAAATATGTAATTCCCTCTGCTGCCAGTAGATGGAGCTGATTTTCTTGAGACTGAGACTTGAGACATTGGAATTTGTTTTTTTCCTTTTTTTTTTGTATAAAATATGAGATGCCAAAGTAAATTTAATCAATAACATGTTTACAGGACAATAAGAATACAGATAATGCATAATATTTGTCCTTTAAAGGAAAAATATTCTGCATTTTTCATATTGTTGTTATGAGTGCTAAGTGCATCCAGCCAGTAGATGACGCCAGTGCTATATACAATCTAGTGAAGTTATCCGTCAGCATACGCTATTGACCTTATTCTGCCCCGCTCACTTTTGCTGTTTTTTGCACTTTTGTTGTAAACGCACTTCCGTTTGACGAGAACTCCGTTAAAGCTAATGACGAACGAGGGAAAAGTCTCGCCGCTAAAATGTTACATAAAGTAGGTTGATTTATGAAAAATGTTTAATGAACACGAGCAACAACAAGTCACAACGCAACGATTTCCTGGTCAGTCTGAAAACGGCTTTTTAGTCCTTGTAGAACTTATTTTCTGTTGAGCTCGTCTGCTCCATGTAAACTAATACAACGGAAACAAGACGGCGGCGCGTACAGCAACTTCAGGGATAAGCTGAATAAGGACGTTTAGCAGTAGCCGTTATCGTTCTTAGACGGAAGAAATGCTCAGAACGAGTCTAGCGATGATTTAAGGACTGAAAACAGTGGAAGATTCTCTGATAAGTGAAGTCTGAAAATACGTCTGAAAATACCGGAAGTTCAGCAGGACGTGTGTTTGACGCTCGGAGGGGGAGGATTTTCTAATAAACATTCCTCAAAACAGCGTGAATGCAACTGAATGCTACTCCAGGTGTGTTTTTGATGACGGAACATTGTTAGAACAGGGTTTAAAGATCAAAAAAGTCACCGTAGCAGAATGCGTCCTTTAAACTCATGACTTCCCACGTTTGCTGTTTTCAAACACAGGGGGCGCTGCTGTACACCCCGGACACAGACGCCTCCAAGACCTCCGACGCCGAGGTGCCTCCGAGTTACAGTAAAGCCGTGAGCTTCGACCGTCTGGAGGTGAGCGACGACGAGAGCGACATGGACAGGAAGAGGCTGATGATCATGACGCCCGACAGCCAATCGGACTGCAGCAGGTCCGACCTGGTCCTGCCCTCCATGACCACAGAGCTGACCGCCAGCGAACTCCTGCTCAACAAGTGAGGCGCGCGTCGACACATTTCACTCTGAACACAGCCAGGAAGCAAAAACAGACACCTCATGAAATAGATCTGAATGTTGAGTGTGTTTAAAGCACAAGAGAAATCTGATCATCGACAACATGTAGCAGTTATTTTCATGTTTGACTTATATTTGCTTTAGTGTTCTCGTCAAGGTGCAACAGACCGTAGACTAAACACCACGCTAAACTCCATTCACGACAAAGAGACGAGTCGACGTTGTATTTCGCAGATTTACTGTTGACTCCTTCATCATAACATGGAGTGAAAACTATCACCAAAAACACAGAAAAGCAAAGAAAATTCAGAATACATGAACTGCTGAATGGTTGATTTGAACAATGTGACAAAGCATTATCAGTATGCAGCTTCCTTAACAATGACCAATTTAGCATTTACTTTTGTATCAGATATAAAAACATGAACTTCCAAATGACACATTTAAGTAACTTACGACATTGATTTATCAGTCCTTAAAGGTCCCATAACATGCAAAATGGACTTTTCAGAGGTTTTAACCTTCCTACAGTGCTATTTGGGCCTCGTATGTTGTGCCCAAAGTGGTTTTTTGATTGATTCCCGCATGTTTTCACTAGAGAACGGTCTTTTCTGTCCCCCTCGGCTGAGCAGCAGACAGGGGCTCCTCACAAGGATGACGCGCTTCACAAGGATGACGTGGTGTTTAAGCCACGCCTCCAGGAAGCGCGCAGCCGCAGAATAAAAACAGCTAATGCTAATGCTACACAGTAATTACACGATGGATACGACAGATCGAAGAGTTAGCTTGTTATTTACCAAACGGCAACGTCCGTCGTCGAGGTACTGCATGATCGTCAAACTCCAGGTCAGATCCAGGACGTAGGACTCAGCACGACGCACCGTCAGGACGGATAAAAGGTTTATTCAGTGTTTGTGTATCACTGTTTACCGGAGCACACGACGCATGCACCATCTCCGCTCTAGGCTTCGGCACGAGTTGGGCGGGGGAGGCGCGCTAGTTGGGCGGGGGAGGCAGCCTGCTCTCTGTTCGGGGGGGTCAGATCTCAGAGTGAGCCGTTTGCTTTTGCAAGGAGGGGGGCCAGTCCAAGAAATGGGTGTTTTTTGGAAACTGTTATGTTATGGATATTACACAACGCAAAATTTTATCAACAAAGCCCTTAGAATAGACTGTGTAAAGGGCAAAATAGCAGAATATGGGACCTTTAACCATGGATGTGACTGGATCTTAAAGCTGCAGGCCATGTGGATTCCTTGCCTTTCCTGGCACTACAGAACAGGAAGTGATGCGCCTGAGTTTGAACTTACTTTATCGACAAACCAAAACAACACAAAATGACACAGACAAGCCAATAGTGAATTCTAAACAATATATTTGCCCTTTTTGGATGTGCGTGTACTTGTCAAAACCTGCACAAAACCCCTAATTCTAATATTTCAGTAGAACCAAACGGAGCTCTCATACACAAAGACAAAGAGAAGAATAAAGTGGTAGAATGGCCCAAATTTGTCTGGTTATCTGAGAATGCTAATGTTAGCTGTGGGCTAAATGCTACCACGATGCTAGCGCCACTTGCTGTATTTTAACATCAACAAAAACAACAATCTGTTTACTTTTCTGGGGAAATGCCAGGTCAAAAACATCTGTTAAGACTCCGGTGTGGCTTGGTTTGAATTAGTTGTAGTTATATTACTCAAAGAAATGCATTAAAAGAGTGAAAAAGGGATGTTTTCTATTAAATCAACAGAGTTTCCATGTCACTAATACGATGCCTTTGACTTTATATGACTATCTGTTGTTGATCTTTTAACCTTCTGATGGTTGAATCAAACATTTTGAAAAGGTTTTCTAAAAATAATTTTAGAAGAAAAAGAAATGAAATCGCAGCAGATATCGCATGACATATATATACATGACATTTCAAAAATCTGAAAACTCCATAAATCATAATGATCAGATTTTTGGTGTGAACAGAGCCACAGCAAAATATAATATTTTGTCAAATTGCTTTAGTTGTCAAGTGATGGTATTATTGTTACATGCACACTCAAAATCAAATTATTATGGGTGAAAAGATTATCAAAATGAAATATATACAGCAGCTGTTTTCCACACATGAACATTATTTTAAGTTAGTTGTAATAATTATAACACCAAACTAATCTATCCAAAAGTAGTTTAGAAGTCTTATAATTGCATAAAATAATTAAACATTGATACCAAGAAATAGGCTCAATACAGACAATACAGAAAAAAAAAAAAAAAAACAACAATAAATTATAATTTTCAACACGAAATAATAGCACTTTCTTTGTTACCATGTGGTTTAACTAATTCAGAAAAAGCTAAAGATAATTTTAAACCAGGAAAACTGAAATTTTGTCCCGTTTATGTATTTTTTTAGTATTGATACTTGTTCAAATGACTATCTATTTTCGATACCAGTTTTAATATCGATTTGTGTCTGATTCACTTTTGACCACCCTAATTGGAGCTATATTATGATATCCTGCTGATGTTACTGTCCTCAAGTGCAGCATATTTGCGTATTTGCTGATCTCGCGTCCTCGTCTCAGGATGTTTTATGACGAGGAGCTGGAGGAGTCGGACAAGTTCTACACGGCGCAGCCCCTGATCCTGCAGCTGTGTTACGCTCTGTACAACATGCTCGTGGCTCACTCCGAGATGGTCTGTTTCCTGGTCATCATCATCAACCACATGGTGTCGGCCTCCTGCATCACGCTGGTCCTGCCCATCACCATCTTCCTCTGGGCCATGCTCTCCGTGCCCCGGCCCAGCAAACGATACTGGATGACTGCCATTGTCTACACAGAGGTGAGAGGAAAGACACTTTATAGAAAATTTACAGCAAAAATGTGTGTCGTCATCGTTGGAGTGACTTTAGGCGAGACACGACAGGCAATAGTTTAGGTTTTTTTGGGGTCAGTTTGCTCTCCCAACATACAGTATTCACCTTATTCTGCCCCGCCCACTTTTTGCCAGATACGCACTTTTGTTGTAAACGCACTCCTGTTTGACGAGAACTCCGTTAAAGCTAATGATGAACGAGGGAAAAGTCTCGCCGCTAAAATGTTACATAAAGTAGATTGATTTGTGTAAAATGTTTAATGAACACGAGACACAACAAGTGAACAACGCAACGATTTCCTGAGGCTTGAAAACGTCTTTTTAGTCCATGTAGAACTTATTTTCTGTTGAGCTCGTCTGCTCCATGTAAACTAATACAACGGAAACAAGACGGCGGCGCGTACGGCAACTTCCGGAATGAGGTGAATAAGCAAAATTGTCCATACTGCACCCATATTTTAG